>PVIU01002543.1:0-45374 GCA_004026605.1 Ondatra zibethicus | reverse complement strand
GTTGCTAGTCAAACTCTTATTTGCTAAAACCTGGATGAAATTACTTGAGATTTGCTGTTATCATTTTCATACAGTGTAGGATGCAGAAGTCAAGGCCTTGAAAATGCTAGCCACTGCTCCCCAGCTAAGCTACATCTGCAGCCCTTACTTCGCATTTGGCATGTAGACTCTTTTAAGATTGCTTATTATACCCGCCTGAGAGATCCAGGAGGAATAAAACATTTCCATTTCTCAGTCCCTTTATATTAACAAATTCTTAGCAGCTATAAAAATATAAATAAAATAGCTGAAGTTTGATCTCAGTCTCCGTCATAACTGTGTACCAGTAGTTCTCAACCCGTGGGTCAAAAATTTGTTATGATTCATAACAGTAACTAAATGACACTTATGAAATAGCAATGAAGTAGTTTTATAGCCTTAGGAAGGTTGAGAATCACTGATATCTACTTTTCTCTTCCCATTTTTGTTTGGTTTATTTTCTACAATGAAGTTTAAACCTGTACATCAAACTCTAGCAAAGAAAATCAGCCACAAAGAGACAATCAAAAGGGAAGTCCAACCCATTTCTATCCACTCTGCTGGGAGTCAGCAGAAGAGAAAATCAAAGAGAGCTACCCAGACCAACGATCTAGAGCCCTGAGAACAGCAAATGATGTAGGAACATATGGGACACAGGGAATAGCTTCGGCCACATTCCCAGCATGGGAGTATTGTAACTTTGGCAATAATCGTTTTTCATTTCACTGCCTGGTAACCATCCTCTCCTTGCACATTAAGAAAACAACTCTCTCCCAGTAGAAACATACATCTAGAAATAGGAGGCTGGCTGGACAGAGGGCCGCAGAGGGAAGGTGCTGTCCTGAGTAATGATTCATCCAGCAGTTAGTGGAGGACTTATTGAAGTAAACACACAGAACACTTTTCCCAGTGGAAGAAGAAAGCAGTTCCTCTAACAAGAGTGTGTTCATGTGCACGCACGCACATCTGTATGCGTCTGCATGTGCATGTGTCTGTGTTTTCTGTGTGTATCTGCTGGTCTGTGTGTGAGTCCCTGTGTGTGCCTGTGCATGTTTTTTTGTGGGAGGGAGTCTGTATGTATCTGTATTTGTCTATGTCTGCGTGTGTTTGTGTGTGAATCTATATTTGTGTATCTGTGTATATGTGTGTGTTTCTGTGTGCATTTGTGTGAGTCTGTGTTTGTGTGTGCATTTGTGTGAGTCTGTGTTTGTGTGTGCCTCTGTGCATGCATCACAGTGCATGTGTGTGCATGTGTGTCTTACTGGAATTAGTTTGCGTAGGTAAATGGAAACAACTGACTATCTTATGATGTTGCAAACTTCAGGAAAACAATGCCCAGGGAAGTGGATACCACAGGGAAGCAGGACCCAGGTGCTTCCGTTTTGAAGGAAACACCCAACAACACCAAACACTGAAACCAGCGTCCACCCATGGAGACACATTCACAACAAAGATTGGTGATTCTTGAAACAAATTAAATTCTTAAAGTCTTAGGACATTGTCCCTTCAGCTCATAACACTCTGAAAAGGAGGAGACACTGAAAAGCAATCATTTCATTTATTGCATTTGTGTGGAGTTTAGCCAATGACTGCAATAATGTCATTTGCCTTGTTCCCCTGCAGTTACCCTGTGACTGCACAAAGTAAACAGATTAGAACTATTTGTAGCTCAGAACACTCAAGTGGAAATGAGATATTGCCCAAGTAGTACAATTAAGATAAATATAGGCTTCAAATGTAATGCAGGCCTTCAAAGTATATGTTGGGACTTTTAACCCTCATGTTGTTCTTTGGCTGTTTTAATCTTCCCAAAACAAAGAAAACCTCAACAGTGAATCGGACTGAGCTTGTTAACAAGTTAGCAATAAATAACCAAGCTGCTTAGCAATGCACTCATTTTGATTCAAACCAAACTGTACAAATTTAAAAAGGGCGCGTTAACTAATATGTAAGTGCAGAGTATACTTTAAAAAAAAGTCTCTGCTATGAGGTGTGAACAGGGGACTTTATGAGTCAATTGAAAGGAATATCATAGTCAAGACTGACATTTTTAAATTTGTGTGTGTGTGTGTGTGTGTGTGTGTGTGCGTGTGTGTGCGTGTGTGTGCGTGCTTGTTTGGGTGCACAAGTGGCACTATATGTGTGTTTAGGTCAGGTCACCCTCAATCTTTGGAGGGTGGTCAGTCCTTGCCTTCCCACCCTGCTTTTGGATGACAAGTTTACAGAGATTCTCCTGCCTCTGCCTCCCAGCTAGGGGCTTGCTGGGACTATGGGCATCTGGGCTACCATGTGCAGCTTTCAGGTGGGGCTTGGCAACCCAGGTCCTAACTTGTATGACCAGATCTGAGCAACAATCATTTTTACCCACTGATTTACTCTCGCTGGAAAGATGGATACTTCAAAAAAATTTAAGATTTATTTTTTTAATATTTATTTTATTTTTAATTATGTGTGTGTGAGTGAGTGTGCGCGTGTGTGTGTCAAGAGGAGTTGTGCATACAAGAGTGGGTATCTCCAAAGGCCAGTGGTGTAGGCTCCCCTGGATCCAATCTGGAGCTACAATAGAGGAGGAGTGTGCCAACTCTGGCATGTAAAATGAAATAAAGAGAAGAAAGCATTATCTTTCTTTTAGCAAAAACAAATGCTGTACTGTCTAAGAACAATGCATTAAAATTTGGTTCACAGACATTTATATTCTCAACTGTAAATGGAAAAATTGACGAAGGTTTCTTGGGGTATTGCTGCAACTGGCTGACACTCCGCAACCACCACGATACCTATTATCTACACTTACCCATGCTTTGAGTTCACAGGGTGTCAAATGAATTTCTCAGCATTCCTGCATTCCATTGATTCACAAGGCCTCATGAAGCAGGTGCCATAAAAATCCTTGCCATACAGATGGATAAAGCAAGGCCGAGGAAAGACACAGCCTCAAGATTGCAATGGGGAAACTGGGTTTTAAGCTCTCTATTTTCTCTTGACAAGGAAGAATTCCCAATGCAGAGAGCTGAGTAGCAGTCCAAGTACCTCAAGTACAGCTTGCTCATTGTCTTAGTGTGAACAACGTTAAGGAAACTCATCTCCTGCTGCCTAGAGCAGAGGCCAGCCCTCTGCTTCAGTGCGTCTGCGTTGGGCTTTGCCTTCACCCAGACCGCAGGTCACCATGGCGAGTTGAGAAGTACAGAGCTGTGGCTAGCATCTGCACACAGCACCTTTCTGTGTAGTGCCCTCTTCAGATGCTCAAAGACATTTCACAGAGATGATTCTTAATCCGCCGGTCAATGAAAAGAAAGAAGAAGTCACGTTCTCACCGTTTAATAGAGAGTATAAAGCATTCTTCCTTCAAAGCAGTCAGACGCATCCGGGTCAGAGCCAAGGATTCCACAGCCTGAAGAAGCACTGTGTACACCTGCTTCACGTTCTCACAGGGGAAGCTGCACTGCTGCCGGGCCCACAGGGACTTTCCTGGATCTCATTAAAGTAACACTGCTCTAGGCAGTGTAGAACAACACCAGGAAGGTTTGAGGTTCATGATGTTGTGAGGTCTAAAACATAAAACCAGAGGGAGAATCGTATGCTTGGCTTCAGAACTGGAGCAATTCATCAACCTAACCCTCTCAGAGATAGCTATTTTTCTGACTTGTGGTGAAACAAACAAAGAAACCATATGGGAGGTGATCCAAAATTTTATTTCATTTATCAGGCAAATATTACATACACTTTTTTTTCTAGCTTCCATTGGGGTTGAACATTGATTATATGACAGTTCAAATGTTGTCATGTCTTTGAAATTTCAGGATTACTCTCTGGATGAAAGGATGGCTGTACTCACCATGAGTTGTTTCACCATAGAGCAAACACATCATATCCCCAAGTGACCTGCAGGGACAGCACTGACCTCCCTGGCTAGCTGTAATCTCTTTTAAAAAGACTTATTTTTTGACAGTTTCATCCATGTATCTAAGATTTTTTTGTCCTTTTAATCCCCTAATTCCTCTTCCTTTTCCACTGGAGCTCTTTTTCTCAAGAAGTCCCCACCCTACTTTCGTGCCTTTCTTTTGAGTGTGACTCATTGGGTTTGATTAGTTGAAGTAGAATTTCTTGTCTAAGCAAGATTGAAGAAAAGATAGCTTACAATTGCCTATATCACTGAAGAAAATGAGCCCCTCCCCAGAACTGTTAACTGCCAATCATGTTCCAGGAAGGTATGGAGCCTGGGATATGCACATGACATATCTGATACAGTACCTGGCACAAGACAGATACTTGTTGGTTCCTCTCTCATTCCATTTTCAGTGCCTTCTTATTTGAAGTCATGCATACAAATGGTGACTATGCATTCATCTTTCTTTTTCATCTTGTCATTAAAGCTAAGTCAAGTTGATAAGCAGTTGAGTTCATCATTCAACTGGGAATTGATACCACTGATAAATTTGCATCTTTCCTTCTTAAAAAAGGATGTAGGGGTCCAGACAATGGTGACATAGTCCCTGCCCTGGGTAAATGCACTTAGACTTTCTTCCTTAGGATTGCTTTGTTTACTAGAGTTTCAGTGGGATGTGGCCTCTTTGAGGCAAATATAAGTGTTTTCGTCTGTATCCTCTCAGACTCTAGCACATGTTAGCTGCTCAGTAAATACTTGTTAGCCATTGATTTGATGCCAAGAAACTAAAAGCTATTTGTCCATAAAAGTAATTGATATAGACTTTGAGATCCTCAATATATTTGGCAATAAAAATCACCTTTAATCATTGAGATTTTAATTCTAGGCACAGAATGTTTTAATATCTTCTGAACAGATCCTATAACATAAGATACACAAGAGGGTGGTAAATCAGAGGAGAAAAATAAGGGCAAATGAGAGAGAGATAAGTAAAGAACAAGAGAGGAAAAATAATGTACTTCAATGTTGCTCTTCACTGATGTCTTTCAATACTGCATTTTTTTTTACTAAGAGCATTTATAACTTTTAAGCTAAAAGCATATAAATGCAGCCATTGATATTTATTGATATACCAAGATGCTTCCAAAAATGGTAGCATAACTTGGGATATAATTCACCAATGGCAGGTGTTTTCCATGGCATGGAAAATGATAGAGTACTGAAACAGAAAGAATGAGCATGGCCTTTTAAATTGATTATGACCCTATAGCAATTTGTATGTTTTTATTCATGCTGCTTAACCTCCATGAACTGCAAATTCTTGATTTATACAATTAGATCTATTAAATTCCTTCTGAAAATTGTTTTGGTTCCAACAATAATGGTGTAAGACTCAAAAGAAGTTCCCAGAGCCTGGGGAGATGGCTCAATTGGTAAAATACTCACTACAGAAGCATAATGTGGTGGTTTGAATGTGAATGGCTCCCATAGGCTCACATATTTGAATGCTTGGTCACCAGTTGGTAGAACTGCTCGGGAAGGATTAAGATGTGATGTGTGGCTTTATTGGAGGAGGTGTGTTACTGGAGTTGGGCTTCGAGGTTTCAAAAGCTCAAGTCACTCCTAGTTCTTTCTCTGACTCATGGTTGTGACTCAAGATATAAGCTCTCAGCTATTACTCCAACACCATGTCTACATGACTACTGCATGCTCACCACCATGATGATCATGAACTCATCGTCTGAAACTGGAAATCCCAATAAACTCTTCTATAAATTGCTTTGGTCCTGGTGCTTTGTCACAACAATTGAAAAGTAGCCAAGACACATGAAGACCTGAAGCTGAATTCTAAGCACCTATATAAAAAGTTAATCACAGATATACCCACCTTTAATCTTAGTGCTGAGGAGGCAGCATGAAGCAGATTCCAGGAGCTTGCTGGCCAACCAACCTTGCTGAATTGATGAGCTCAGGTTCAGTGAGAGACCCTATCTCAGAAATAAGGTGGAGAACCAATTGGGAGATGACATCCAGTATCGATCTCTGACTGCCACATGCACACACACACAGAGAGAAACATACACACACACACAGAGAGAAATATTCACATACACAGTCTTCAAAATTAGGTTCTAGTATTTATTAAAATAATAACCGTGAACTTAATTCTTCTAGTGAATGAAATATAGGTGCTCTTATTCTTGAAAAATATTTTATTAACACTTTGAGAATTTTATATATTGTATTTTGGTTATACTATCCCTCCCAGTTCCTCCCAGATCCACATCTTTCATTCCATACCCAACCAACTTTAAAAATACATTATTTTAAGCATATTGAGTTTAATTAGCATTGCCTCTATACTTACATCTACCTATGTGAGTTCATATATTCACCTGCCCTATTGTGTCCAGAAAGTCCTTATAATCATCCACTGCCTCTAAATCTTACAATCTTCTCACTTCCTCTTCTACAATGATCCCTGAGTCTTGAGGGGAGGGTTATGATATAGATGTCCCATTTAGGGCTGAGCACCCCACAGTATCTTATTCTCTGTATTTTGGCCAGTGTTGATCTGTGTTAATCACCATCTACTGCAAAAAAAGAAGTTTCTCTGATGGGAGTTGAGAGATTCATTAATCTGTGGATATAAGGATACATCATTAGTTAATCCTACTGATCTGTAAGCATGGAGATCTTTCCATCTTCTGATATCTTCTCCAATTTCTTTCTTCAAGGACTTGAAGTTCTTATCATATAGGTCTTTCTTTGGCTTGATTAGAGTTACCCCAAGATATTTTATATTATTTGTAGCTATTGTGAAGGGTATTATTTCCCCGATTTCTTTCTCAGCCCATTTATCATTTGTATATAGAAGGACTACTGATTTTCCGTTAATTTTGTATCCAGCCACTTTGCTGAAAGTGTTTATCAGCTGTAGGAGTTCCCTGATAGAATTTCTGGGGTTGTTCTGTATACTATAATATTATCTGCAAATAGTGATACTTTGAGTTATTCCTTTCAAATTTGTGTCCCCTTGATCTCTTGTCTTATTGTTCTAGCTAAAACTTCAAGTACTATATTGAATAGATATGGAGAGAGTGGACAACCTTGTCCCTGATTTTAGGGAAAATGCTTTAAGTTTCTCTCCATTTAATTTGATGTTGACTATTGGTTTGCTGTATATTGCCTTTATTATGTTTAGATGCATTCCTTATATCCCTGATCTCTCCAAGACTTTTTATCATGAAGAGATGTAGCTGTATAGTACAGAAAAACCATGCTACAATCTACAGACACAGAGAAGTTAAGTAACAAGGAGGGCTCAAGGGGGAGGACAGAGAAATATCACTGTGAAGAGGAATAGGATAGACATCACAGTGGATGGGTATCTGTGTGAACAAGGGTGGGAATGGGAAGAGAAGGGATCAGGTATGGAGGCAGAGGGAGACAGTACTGGGAGAGACAACTGGAATCAGGGGGCATCTCTGGAAAGGGTTAGAGACCTAGTGCAATGGAAACTCTCAGGATTCGGTGAGGGTGACCCTAGACAAGACTTCTTTCAATGTAAGGTATGGAACCTGAACTGGCCATCTCCTGTAACCAGGCAAGACTTCCAGTGGAAGGATTGGGACACCAACCCAGCCACAAAACCTACAGTTTGTGCTGCCTACAAGATGTGCAGTGTAAAAATCATGGGAGCAAAAATCATGGGAGTGGCCAACCACTGACTGATCCAGCTTGAGACCCATACCATGAGAGGAAGCTCATCCCTGACACTGCCTGAAGTACCAGAACCCAGAGCCTGGGTAGCCCAGAGACCTAGAGTAGAATTAAACATAACAACTGGCAAAAAGTCAATGAAATGAGTCCTAATGATATTCCGCTATACTCGTAGTTTTGTGATCTATGAGTATAGTATAGTATATGAGTATAGTATTGTATATGAGTATTGTATATGTATAGTATAGTATATAGTATTATAAATATAAATATATAAAGTATATAGTATTGTATATGAGCATTGTATATGTATAGTATAGTATGTAAGCATAGTACGGTACATGAGTATAGTATAGTATAGTATGTATAGCATAATACGGTATATGAGTATAGTATAGTATAGTATAGTAGACTCATAGGTCATCAGAGCAGCTTCACTCAGAAAGTGATGGTAGCAGATTCAGAGACCCACAGCTGAGCATTAAACAGAGCTCAGGGAATCCTGAGGATGTAGGGGAAGAAGGATCATATGAGTCAAAGAGGTCAAGGACACCACAAGAAAAGCCACAGAATCAACTAACCTAGGTTCATAGTGTCTCACAAGGACTGAAATGATAACTGGGGTGTCTGAATGGGACTGACCTAGGCCCTCTGCATATATGTGACAGTTGTGTGGCTTTGTCTTTTTTTGGGACTCCTAGAGGGAGCAAAGACTATCTTTGACTCTGTTGTCTGCTTTTGGAACCATTTCCTCCTGTGGGGGTGCCTCGTCCAGACTTAATAGAAGTAATGTACCTAGTCTCACTTAAACTTGATATACCATGCTTGGTTGGTATCCATGGGAGGCCTAACCTTTTCTGAAGAGAAACAGAGGAGGAGGAGGAGGTGTGGATAGGGGGTGGAAGAGGAGAGATAGGGAGGAGGGTCTGAAAGGAGAGGAGATAGGGGAAACTGCAGTCAGGTTGTAAAAATAAACAAACAAAAATACAAAAATTAAAACCAAAGACACGTCATTAGAAGTCAATTTATTGCGTCCCTTCATCAGAGTATGTTCTTCTCTGGAGTCTGTCTTATCAAGCCACAGGTTCTTCCATATTTAGAAAGAATCTCAAATCACATCAGAAAGTGGTTGGTTATTCCCATGACATTCATGCCACTATTGTACTGGTGGGAATATCTTACCAGGCAGGTTAGATAGAGGTGATTGTAAACTGTACCATGTGGATGCTTGAAATTGAACTTGGGTCCTCTGGAAGAACAGCAAATGCTTTTCAATTTTTTATTGATTTTATTGAGCTATATATTTTTCTCTGTTCCCCTCCCTTCATGTCCCCTCCCCTTCAATCCTCTCCCATGGTTCCCATGCTTCCAATCTTCACTTAGGAGATCTTGTCTTTGTCTACTTCTCATGTAGATTAGATCCATGTATGTCTCTCTTAGGATCCTCACTGTTGTCTAGGTTCTCTGGGATTGTGAATTGTAGGCTGGTTTTCTTTGCTTTATGTGTGAAGATACAATAGAGGAAATAGACTCATTGGTCAAAGAAAACATTAAATCTAACAAAAGCTTAACACAAAATATCCAGGACATATGAGACACCATGAAAAGACTAAACCTAAGAATAATAGGTATAGGAGAAGAAATCCAACTCAAAAACACAGAAAATATATTTAACAAAATCATAGAATAAAACTTTCCCAACCTAAAGAAAGATATGCCTTACAAAGATATGCTTACAAAACACCAAATAGATTGGATCAAAAAAAAATCCCCTTGCCACATAATAATCAAAACACTAAACATGTAGAATAAAGAAAGAATAGTAAGAGCTGCAAAGAAAAAAGGCCAAGTAACATAAAAGGCAGACCTATCAGAATTACACCTGACTTCTCAATGGAAACAATGAAAGCCAGAAGGTTCTGGTCAAGCGTTATGCAAACATTAAGAGACCATGGATGCCAGCCCAGACTACTATACCCAGCAAAACTTTCAATCACTATAGAAGGACAGAAGAGCAAATGCTACTAACCACTGAGCCATCTCTTCAGCCCCTAATCTGTGTTTTCATATAATAAAAGCTAATGTGATTATGCAAGTTGGTCTAAACATTAAAGCAAGTTCTCTAGCACAGTTTAGCACAGCTTCTCCCAACTTTTTTTTGCCTCTTAAAAAGCTCTGTCCAGATTGCCTTCTTGCCTTCAGTCCTCTCTCTCTCTTGACTCAGCTCCTATTCAGCTTTTAGCTGGCTTTCTGGTTAAGACACTTTTTATTGCTCGCAAATGAATCTTTTATTTCTGTGTTATGAATAGAGAAAATTGGTGTGGGTCATGTAAAATAAATTCTAATGTCAGTTCAAAGTATATGATCAAATAACTTCATCCAAACACCTCCACACGAATAGGGATGCAGTTCAATCTTATTCGGTGCCACAGAAATGTTTGAACCTTTTATGGGCAACACTAAAGCTAAGTTATCATATCAGAAGTATTGTGATCTACACTAGAGTTAGAATAGAGTATCAGTAAATAATATGAGAAAAATTGAGCCTGGCTTAGGTACACCCTTGTCATAGAAACAGACATAAGGCTTACTTACCTGAGAGGACACAGCACATAGGTAAACCATCACGTTATTTAAGCTTACGTAGAAGCTGGCTGTGGAAGCGGGTGGACTTCCCCATTCAGACCCAGGCATGTTTGTCTCTAAGACTCCTTGTCCAGGGACAGCCTGGCCCCCTAAGCTTGTGACAGGGACGAAGAAAATTAGAAAAATAGCTCAAAAGTGAAAGCCATAGTTCTCCTGAGAGCAGCTAGGAGGAGAATGCGACTCCAACAGACATTATTGATTATCCCATGGTATGAAAATGGCTGCAGTGGGGATGAGAAGCTGGAAGCTTAGTGGTTGAGACTCTTGATTGGAGACTCTAATGTGACTCTTCTTTCCCAGTGGATTTCTGTGGGTGCTGTATGGCTGTGATTTGAGGTCAGCCTTATTTGCTCTCTCAATCAGGCGACTCCAGTTGTTTCTGTTGGATGCTGTGTCTGATTTGACAATGTTTTGCTGTCTGCTTTTTCTATTATCTGTTTCTTGCTATTAATTTTTTAGTTCTGCTTGCTACATGCTTAATAAACTCATTAGAAATTGAGAGTTTGGCTATTCTCTGGACCCCAGTAAGGGCTTCTGTTCAGTGACTTCTCAAAGAATTACACTGTGGCTAAAAAAAAAAATGCCCCCCGCCCCAATATTTAAGCAATAAACTTAGCTATCACAGAACACCAAAACAAAGTAAGTGCCCTCAAAACCTGATTTAAATGGAAAAAAAAAAGGCAAAAGGAATGCACTTTAAATCATCTTATTAAGAAATTCAACTTTTAAAAACTCAATACAATACATGGAACAAAGTAATTTGTACAGATGTCTAAGAAGTGGAATTCTTACTGGGTAAATTTTAATTCTTGGTAATTTAGGAACAAATTGACTAATGAAGTCAAATTTGAGTAAAGTCGGTCATATCATATACTTTTATTTCAAACCCTGAGTATTAATACAATTCAGTTTGATACAACTAAATTGAATGGTGTGTAGACAGGTCAGGGTGAAATGTAAAATCAGCATGTACCAGGACTTCTGCAAATGCTGTGGGAAGCCAGTGATCTAAAAGTGACAGTCAGGGCATCTCTAACAAATAAGCAAGCAAGATGTTCTGTTTGAAGCATTCCTTTCTGATGTGGGAGGATTTGCAGGTGTGGAGGGGACCTTAGATGTTTGGCAGGATTCCATTGCTTAAGATCAGAGTAACAGATAATTGAGAACCACAACAATGCTTTGTTCAGTCCCAGGTGAGGTGTGCATGTTTAAAAAGATAAAAGACTCACAGTAGACCACTGCAAAATGAAACTCTTAACATTTTCAGAATTTAAATTCTGAGCTTCCAGTAATGATCAACTTGAGCATCATGAGTAAACGTCACATTCTGGAAACACAGGATGCTATGACTAACACAATGCCATTCTGTCTTATTAGGAAAGGACAAAGATCCAAACTGTCTGGCAATAGGAGACTGGCCAACATAGCCTTCAAACAAACAACTGACACACAGTCATTAAAAAGGTTTAAGTAAATCTCAGTGTTTGGCCTATATCACAATGCCCTTAAGTGTTTTTCTTTAATGAAACTTTGAAATCATTACGTTTGCTTTTAAGCAAAAGCAGTCAGAACAAACATCACATGCATACTTCTAACCGTATGAAATATCCTGAACAGACAAATACAGAAAGAGAACTGACTAGTGATTGTCAGGGAGCAGAGTTTGGTATGGTGTCGGGAGGACAGGGTTTCTTCTGAGGTTTGGCCTAGCTTGCTTTCTATTGGTGTTATAATCACCATGATCAAAAGCAACTTGGGGAGCAGTGTTCATTTCATCTTACAACTTACAGCCCATGAAGGGAAGCCAGGGCAGGAATTCATGGCAGGGATCTGGAGACAGGAACTGAAGCAGAGATCATGAACACTGCTTACAAGGCTTGTTCTCCATGGCTCACTTAGATTGCTTTTCTAAAAAATGCATAACATCTGCCCAGGGTGGCACAAGTTTGAAAAGATTGATACATAATTTTTCACCCTGTAAACTTTCTGAAGATTCAGTGTTAACTTCAGAAATAAACTAAGTTTATTTACACAAAGCAAGCCTAATTACTCAAGCTCACAAAAATGCAATACCCAATTTTTAGAACCTAATGTGATTAAGAAAGTATTTGTGCTTTTAAACTAGAATAGCTCTGTTTAATTAGTCCTCATTTGAGTAAGTAATCATTTTAATGTATTTGCACAAACACAGGACATTGTGCTCCATCAGCAGATGATGTTCTCATTAACTGGAGTGGGACATGAGACACACGGCCAGGGGAATTATCTCTACCTGTGATGCAAAAGCCGCTCTCTTGCCACCAGAGCTCATGCTTCAGGGATTTTTTTTGGGGGGGGGAGTAACCATTCAGAGATATTTGTTTATACTTTTGACTAGAAACTCTGCAAGCTTTTAAATATCAATAATTTAATAACTAAAATTTCAATTTCCCTATTGCCTAGTTCTAAGGGTTTAATTAGTAAAGCAACAGTTTAAAACACAAGGCAGATCTCTGTGAGTTCAAGGCCAGCCTGATCTACAAGAGCTAGTTCCAGGATAGGCTCTAAAGCTACAGAGAAACCCTGTCTCAAAAAACCAAACCAATAAAAAACCCCACGTAATAGAAAAACAGTTCAGTTCTAGCTTTTGCACCTGGTTTGGTGTTGAGTAGGGGCAATTCATGGATAGTAGAGAGGAAGTAACTGCCTACACCAGAGATTGGGCTTTATTTAGGTGGCTTGAAAATAAACAGGACATATCAGGGGATAAGCTAACAACAGGCCATTCTCATCTACCCATGAAAAGCACCACAAACCAACTCTTCCTTATGATACTGCCAATAACAACTTGTCATTCCAACTCCATTAGAAACAAATAAGTATACTTTAAAGACAAAAAAAAATGCTTATTAATTCATATAAATATGAAGGGTACTTTGCATGTTTTAATTCTAAAGTTTGGGTTTTAAAACAAGCATGAAATGAGATAAATTGCTTGGGAAATTAAGCCTTTATTTTTAGAAATATCTTGGGGTTTATAAAATGGAGAGTGTGTAGCAGCTGGGGTTTGATGAACAATGAAGACCAAGTTGGATGTGAGGCACTGCTTGGGTAAACCTGCTTCTTGTATTTGACGTTGACAGGAGAAATCTTCAAATACGGTCTCAATCTTTGTCACTTTGTTATTGACTCAGTATCCTTGAGAATATATAACTTCTGTAACTCATCTTTTTCTCAAAGGTCTAGATTTTTTTATTTGCATAGGGGAAGATGATAATTTCAGAACTAAAGTTGCCCTTCTGAGCAGGCACTGTAATGTTAACTGAATAATTTTAAAGATAATGGACTGGGGTGATTTAAATGACAATGGCCCCACCACAGCTTCACATCTGAATGTTTGGTCCCCAGTGGAACTGTGTAGGAAGGATTAGCAAATGTGGCCTTGTTGGAGATGTGTCCCTGGGGTTGGGCTTTGAGGTTTCAGAAGCCCATAGCATTCCCAGTTTTGGCCTAATCCTCTGTGCGTGCCTACTTACAATAAAGGATGCGAGTTCTCAGGTAGTGTTCCAGGCACCATGCCTCCCTGCTTGCTACCATGTTTTCTGCTGTGGTGGTCATGGACTCTCCACAAAGACTCTACGAGCTTCTAACAAACTCTTTCTTCTCTAAGTCGCCTTGGTCTTGTACTTTGTCTCTGCAACAGGACAGTTGACCTTAATTGGCTTTGGATCATAGTTGAGTACAACTATGATGTTTAAGATTAAGAATACATACTTAGAAAATGCCAATTATATATTATTTTCAGTCTGCCCAAACTCTTCATTAGAAACGTTCTTCAAAAATTTAATATAAATCAATATTTGATGACCGTCTTTTAATTTATGCATTTAACTAGGAGTGGTGGTACAGGCCTATAATTCTTCATAAGATCCAGTTAAAAAAGGAGAGAAAAAAAAAACTTTAGAGTCCTCCACATCTCCCTACATTACAGCACCCAGCCCTTCCCCACTATTCTCTATTATCTGACAATGGTCCTGCTTCACTTTCTCCATTTTATTCTATGAAACATCTGACAGTTTTATTTCTAAGTACTACTTAGTTCATCTAACACAAAGAATTCTAGTTCTATCCAGTTCTACCCACAAATGACATATCATTGATACCATCACTCCTTACATAAATGTACAAAAATGTTACAATGAAACTCATCATTTTGTAGATTTTCTGATTTCAAAAGATGAGCAAACTTTGTGCCACACATTAAGAATAATGTTTGTCTACAAACCCAGTATGGCTCTTGAAAACAGTAGGCAATACAGAATTATAACAAAGATGTAAAATATGCATTTAGACCATAGGTATAATTAACCAACCACATGTAAAATACGACCTTGGACTTACTGAGTATAAGATCAACAATGAGGTATAAAATGTGTCAATCTGTTACACTCATAGTGGCTTTCAATTATTCAAACGGTGAACTTTAAGCTATGGTAAATGCTCAACAAAAAGACTGTCACACACCAAACATGTTATATCAGATTTCAACATATATACAAACATGGTTACATTTTGATTAATATGTGTTAATTTTATTTAGAGTTTCATGAGAAAGTATTATATATGATTAATGTGCTAAGCAAATTGTTAAACCGTGTATCTGATGCAATTCCACTATGTAGCCATTTTAATAGAAAATAATTAAGGTTAAATATCTTATTATGTTGGTAACTGCTTTGTTGAGCACTGGAATAAATTATATGCCAGTAGCATACAAATACATTTAAATAAAACATACCAACACCACCACAAAACCATAGAATAATGATTTAAATAAAAAAAGATTTTGATGAAGGGAAGCCACAAATAATAAAAAGATTAGATCTACTTGGGGAATTAGGTAACAGAGGGTTAAATACAACCAAGTGTGAGATAATTTCTCACGCATTACCTTATTCACTATAAAAAGCAACATATTAACAGAAGACATTCAAAAATTTGCCTCAATAAGAACTATGTAAAAGGAACTGAAAATGAGTGTTAGGAGTGCAGCTCCTTTTCTACTTGACAACCCACTCTAAAGTAAAGCACGCTAGGTTAGCACTTGTCTAGGAGGCTGCTGGCCTCCTCTTATAAAAAAAGATCAGATTTTATTTTCCGTTCCATCCTTGCTCATAACTACTACTGAATACTGTCCAGAATCTGAGATGTTTTAAAGCCACAAGTTCACACACAAGATATACAGCATTTTCCTATAGGTTCTCTTACCAGATAGTATAATGATGCAAACCAGGTGAGTTTAAAATCAGAAACTAACACTGTCATTTGAAGTAAACCGGTTCTCATTTCATGGTTGTCTGGTTCTATACTAGATGATTTCTATTTTTAAAACTTGGTTTAAATCATGAGCCAAAATCAAACCCTAAAAAAATAAGTAAAAGAGCAGTAGTTTAGTGAAAATAAACACAACAGCAGAGTTACTTGGGAAAAAATTTAATAAGCATCAAATTCACTATACATTGATAACTGCAATACTGAAATTGTGAAATTTTAAATATTTTTTTCTCAAAAAAAAAAACTTAAAGATTTCTTCTTCCTGGGACACGTGGACAGAACTAAGCATCATGTGGCCAGTCCAGATTAGTTGATATTAATGTCTAAATAGCTGTTCACATTTCATCTCCACGAATTAGACTGTGAACTGCTTGTATCTCTGAATTTTAGCACAGATTTCATGAGACAATTTATAGGAATGTTAAATATTTGAAGTGCGAATTCAGAAAGCTCTGCACTGGGATTTTGTTTTGTTCAGCTTTACTTCAGTGCACTTAACTTGAGGATATAGCAAGTATTTTCTTTCCTAATTCCTTGGAAAAATATTTCTGCAATAAGACTTGTTACTTCTTTACTGTAATTGGGTTGTTTCTGAGAAAGATTATCAGCTTTGTGGTTGGTTTCCCAGTTGGTAAAAATCTATCAAAAACATCGTAATATAATTTGTAAGGAAAAAAGTTGTTTGTCAAGGGCTGCAGGGTCAGGAAAGAAACTGTACTTGTTAGCTGTAAAAGAACAGACACACAGAGCTGGTCGTCTGCAGACTCCACACAGGGTTCAACTGTCCCGTACAAACCAACAAAGACTCCTGTCTACTGCTGCTGCTTCCAGGCTACTGGTAATCGGCAAGAGCTGCACTGCAGGAGTTTGCTGGTCCAATTTTAAGAGTTCAATGTCCTTTTTGTGAATTCGGCCCACTGAAATCCACATCCCAGACAAATCAGTTCAAAAGACGGAAATCAGGGCAAAGACTCCATACAATAAAGCACAAGGATATGCCACTAAAAGTTGTTGTCCGTCCATGGCTAATGCAGAAATAAAAATTTTGGAAGCAGAAAAACTACACCAGCCAATAATCGTTGCAGTGAGAAGAATTCCTACCATTCCTCTGCAGTGGGGAAAAACAAACAAAAAACATAGGAAAGATGAGTAAGATTAGATATTGAAAACCAATCTAAACTACAATTATACCCTATTGTGAAGGGAGGGATTTTTAATTTGTTTTGCAGAAGAGGCAGAAACGCAGCCCCACACTACCACAGATTATGCATTGTGGAAATTACGAGGCTTAGCACATCTGGAGAGCAATGGGTAAGCCTCAAGACATTCTAAAATCCACACACAAACATATGCAGAAACGAGACTATTTTGTCAAACTCAGAAATGTATTTGCATAGTGACTTCAAGAATACTTTCCTGATTTGACACTACTGGCACTTGGGTTAGCTTCCTTTGCTGAAGGGCGAGTACTTGGCATGGTTAGGATGCTCAATAGCTTTCAGGATCTCTCTCCACTCATATCAACATTCCCTTCCCCCACTACTACATATGTGTTTTCTAATCATGTGTTCTCAAGAAGCCCAACTGCTTCAAGATTAACAGAACCAGAACATCAAGGAAGCTAAACAGAATTTTCATATGAATGAACCGAACTTTCCCATGTGTTATTTAATGATCACAACTATTCACTTCATTGTTGCTATGGTATTGGTAAACACACAAGTAGTACAACTTTTGATCAAAGGTAAGACTGAGATAGTACAGAAGACTTCAAAATCTCAATTTCATTTTCACTGTTAATCACCCAAAACACACTTGAGCAGAGTTCAAGTCTATATGAGGCACAATAGATAGGTTTTCTATATCAGGGTTTTATCTCAAACTGAAGATGAAATAAATCCCACTACACAGAACTGGCCAACTAAATCTGAGTTTAAGATCAGTACTTACTGTAAAGAAAATACCACTGCAAAGCTGGATAGCAGGATCATGGGAAGAAGACAATACCCCAGGACACTTGCCACACAACCAAATGAGACACCTGTCATACTCATTAAATTTAACAAACAAAACATTCCTAAACATCCAATTGCACTGATTCCATATACGTAGCCAAACTGGATTTTGCCAGCCTATGGGAAAAGAAAAGAAAATAGATTAGAATAAAAACTGTCATTTGGGCCTCATTTCACATTAAATGATGCATGCATAAAACACTCAATTCACAACTATCAAAATCTATAGAGATGCATTGGAAGGGGACAATGCAGACAGGTTCCACACTCTTCTATTTTAATTTAAAAAAATTGTTTTCATTGAATATATTCTGAGTACACTTTTTCTCTCTCCCAACCCTCCAAAATCCTCCCTACACTACTCTATGCCCTTTCTTTACCTCTTTAAAACAAACGAACACAAATATACGACACATACATACATGCAAACTCACAAACCACAAAATTGCAAGCCAATATATTCAAGATAAAGACCAACAAAATACCCCCCCAAAAAAACAAAAAAAAAAAACAAAAACCACAAAACAATGTCTAAACACAGTTGTATAAGACAAAGTCTACAAAAATACCACTGATTTCCTTCTGTGTTAGCCCTCTCTACTCCTGGGCATGGGCCATTCCCTGAAATGGGTTAATATATCCAGTGAGAGTCTACTGGAAACGACTAAATTTTTCCTTTCAATTGAGTGTCAATTGCAGACAGCTTCTTGATAAGGAGCAGAAATCCATGTCCACTTCTCCCTCAGTGCTGGGACCCTGTCTGGCTTGAATCTATACAGGTCCTAACTTCAAACGCTTCTTAACTTTAATACACCACTTCCCAACACAGATATTTCACTGTATTTCTTCTTGGCATTTAAGCCTGATATACAAACTGAGCAAATAAAGGGGGAAACAATGTAGGAAAAGTGGGAAGCCAGGGCCCAGAGAAGAGGGTGAGAAAACCAGGTGAATACGATGGAAAGGAACTTTTTCCTTTTCATTGTTTTTCCAAATTCTAAGTTGGATTCTACAGTCCTTTGATTAAAAACAAAAGCATACAACTTGGAAGTTCTACTTTTATAAAAGATACTAGCTAGGCACGGTGGCAAAAACCTTTAATTCCCAGACTTAGGAGGCAGAAGCAGGCAGATCTCTGTGTTCAAGGCTAAAGTGATCTACATAGTGAGTTCCAGACCATGCAGGAAATGAGGCCTTGTCTCAGATACAAATTACTGAATGGTTTTCAGACAGCAGTCATGAGCTAAATTACAACCTTCCCACATGAAAAAAACTCTCATAAAAACAAGAGTGCAGAGAAATCCCAAACAGGATCTTTGCGTTTGGTATATAAGACTAAATCTTGAGGCCTTTGTTGGATGTGGTGTTTACCTGTAAATATCTGATACAGGCTGTGGCAGTTTGAAGAAGCTGAGTTTACTGATGGGTGAATTAATGGGGCAATAAACAATAAATTCTACCTTGGACAGTGCTCTTAGCTTTGCAAAATATTGTTGTATACCCCGTCCTTTATTTTGAGACAGGGTCTCACTTTAATCCAGACTGATCTCAAAGCCAGAAATCCACCTGCCTCAGCCTCTCAAATGCTAAGATTATAGGTATAAGACTCATGCTCAGCTGCCTATGTTTTTTAGTTCAAAACAAGCTGTGTGTGGTGGCACACCAAAGCAACCTGTTAGGCGAGTGGGCAGCACAGGGTTATTATCCACAGAGGGATGTGAGAGACTCAACTGCCAGGCCAAGGGCTAAGTTGAGTGCTGTGTGTAAGACCAGGTCTTCCAGCTACAGATACCATTTTCTATCACTTATATTTTTTAGCTCTTGTAATTCAGACTGAGTGAAAACAAATAGCAACTTTTTCTTTCAATATACTTTAATATTCCTGGAGAACTGGGAAGTAGAGACAAAAACTTATCATTCTTTAATATTTTAATTCACTAGGAGTTAAAAATGTACAGGAAAGCCATATAATAAAACACTGACCTAGGGCTAGACAATTGTTATGGTTGATTTAAAATCTGACACAGCCTACAATCCCCTAGGAAGGGCGTCTCAATGACTGCTGTCCACATCAGGTTAGCCTGTGGGCAAGTCTGTGGGGGAAAGAGGTTGACACAACTGCCTGGCTTTGTGTTCTGAGCTGTGTAGAAAAGGTGAGCTGAGGGGGTATGAATGCTTCTATTTCTGTCTGCTCTAGGCTGTGGATGGAATAGATTATATCAAGTTGTGGACATCCTGACATCCAGGCAGCGATAAACAGACTGGAATTGAGAATGGAGCTAAAATGATCACTTCTGCTTTAGGGTCTCCAGCCCTAAGTCCTCTGGGTGTGTTACCACACAACATAAACCAAACTAGGACAAGTTAAAACAATAAAACCACTACCTCTATTTTCGTTTAAAAGTGCAATAACAGTAAAAATTATTGTCAATTTCTTAAAAATAGGAAATTCTGATGTTTACTTTTTTCTTATTTTTCTCTAATAATTGGACTACTTCTTACAAGACATTTTTGTCTTTGAAACAGTACCTTAATATGTAACCCAGCCTGGCATAGAATTCATAATATTCCTGTTTCAGTTTCTCAAGGCTATGGTTACAGCTGCATTCTGTCTCCTACATTTGGCTAAAAAAATGTTGTTACATATGTCTGCACAATACTTACTATTGATAAAGAACTAAGGAATTCCTATAAAGTCAAGAAACTCAATATATCCTAAAACCTATCAAAGACTTGAGTCCCAACATCTTCTTTAGTGTTACCAGCAGCAGCGTGGCTCCAAAGGCAAGGCAGAACACCACAGGTCCTGCCAGGTCGGTCTCGTTCATAATGCTGCCATCAGCCACTCTCAGGGGGTGCAGCACCGTCAGCGTTTTTTGCCAGATGTGATCAAAATTGATACCCAATTCTAAGATAAAGAGAGAAGAAGGAAGTCAAAATTTGTGGTATGCCATTAGCAGTTTTATAAATTTAACTAAAAATTTTACATTTGAAAGCTCATCACTCCACAGCATCAAAGACAACTAGCTACTCTTTCTGTTTCAAAATAGTATTCAGCACTGGACACTCCTGTTATGAATTTTAGGATTTGTAATGTTTTCTAGAATCAGTGCTGGAACACGACACAGGAACAAAGAGGGTGCAGCAATGGTCAATGATAGTTTACTCTCCTCTGGACCATTCTACATGCTGCTGACTCCACTGACGCCAAACTCCTGCTTTAGAAAGGATACGGGCATGGTGAAACAGATACACTCTACTTCATGTTCAGAGTATAAGAACATGTGGACACAGCTAACAAAAGGATTCTTTACCTGGGGCTTCAGGAATACCTATGTACCCCATGGAAGCAGATATAATTATAGCCCTACGCATCTGTGTTCAGATTTCTACAATATAATTTGAGAACCACTATGTTTTATGCAATCAACAGTTCTATTAGTTTATTTCCACACAGAACTATAAATACAATTCTAATTGCTTTCCTATCTTCTATGGGCAGAATATAATTAATAATCTGAATAAAATCCGATCTCACACTGTTATATTAAATATTACTTCTTCAAAGAAATGGTCCCTTTTGGCCCAATATAAACTCTCCTCTTAATAAGTTCCTGACTAAAGGCTAGCTACTGTTTTTCATAGAAAGGAAAAAATCTCCAATTTAGGCTTTGTTCACAAAACTGACTGGAGACCAGGGCATATGCTGGGCACCTCTACTCTCAAAATCCAACATCTGAAATTCAAAGCCTTCAACACCAATATAATATTCAAGCTGTTTTAAGCTAAGGATGATGACTTACACCTATAATCCTAGCATTTGTGAGGCTGAGGAAGGATTGCTGCAAGTTTGAGGTTAGCCTTGGCTTCACAGCACAATCCTGTCTCAGGGAAAAACAAAGGGAGCAGATAGCATTTCAGACTTTCCAATTAAGGATGCCAAACCAGTGACGTTTACAGAGATCCTGGAAAATTTTAACTACTTTAAAATGGAAAGTGCTTCTGGCCTTCTGCTTTTCAGACAGCCTGAATCATTCCTCCTACCTTCTAACAAAGGAGGCTCCTCCTCAAAGCTGTCTCCATAGAACTGCTGAGGTGCAGCTGGAGGATAGGCCTGGGTTGGCTGATAAATCTGCCCCGTGTATGCTTGCTGTGGCTGCATCATGTCTGGAGGGACAAATCGGCCTTGTTGCGAGTAGTCATAGCCAGCATACTGCCTATACATCAAAGGAAATTTGTAAGTTTTACTCTTAGTTTTTTAACCAATTGACAGTTAGTATTCCTAGATCCTTTTTTTTTTTTCTTGACAGCTAAAGAATGCTTAGTCATTTCCAAACCTCTTTCTAGGATGTCCACAAAGAAACAGTGCTGAGACCATGACTGACAGGTTGACAAGAAGGATGTTCTTACAGAGAATCCTCTTATGGCTGTCAGCATATAAGCAGAGGAACTATCACACTTTTAAATATCAGGATATCAACAAATAAAAACTTAAGTCAGGATTATTTTCTTCCCCTAGTGACACAGAAAGAATGTCACAATATATTCTGAAATAAATGTATGCTGCAGATGATAAATGAAGGTCTGGGATGACAGACTTGACTATATTTTCCACAATTTGGATACAGATGAAATCATTATTCTTTCTTACACTTCATAGTATGATAGTTTGCAAATGAGAAGACCTGTCTAAGAAACATCAGTTTCAAACTGGGGGGGGGGGGGCCACAGGGACCCAAGCATGTTCTTTGTGACAGCATTCTGAATATAACACAATGTTCTCAAGCCATCTTGTGTTTGAGTCGAGCTTTAAAATGTTCAAAGTGACTGCACACTTGCTGCCCCACTGGATCTACACCAAATCCCAGGTCTTCAGGAAGAACTTTGCCCTGGCATTTTAGTGACTAGGAGGGAACATACCTGTCTTGCCATATGTCCTGTATTTCAGTGGACTAATCTAATTATAGACTGAGTGGTATGAAGTTAAAATAATTATTTTAAAGATATTTCAAAAAGAAAGTCCTAGAAATATTTAGCCAACTTATTTTTTATTACTTCTGGTTTCTGTTTGAAAAATGTAATGATAGCCATTAAAATTTTTTTAAAAACCTAATTTTAAATTAATTGTCTTAAATTTAAAAAATTAAAGCAATGGTAAATGTTCAGCTACCCAAAGTCCTTTTTAGAGATTTTAATAGTACATACAATGTATACTTGCACAATATGCAGTTTTGTCACTCAATGTGGAATCTGTTACTATAATAGCAAAAGGAGAAAAATAGCTGTATGTAAATATAATGCAACATGTGCATAAGAAGTTACTATGCATCTGTTAGAAATGATGAAGTAATTTCATGTCTACTGATAAATAACAATCAAGAAATAGTGAGGGAAAATATGATAAAAATACCACATATTGTGTACTTTATAGAAAATAAACACACTTTTCTTACACTATCTCCAGAGTACACATGAGAAACTTCTAACCACAGCTGCTGCTAAGTAAAGAAACCTGGAACTAAAAAGACACAGAGTGCTGAATTTTCATATAGACTGCTGTATGAAATACCTTTAAATATGTCAGGCAGCATTTATTATTTATTGAGATTAGGTAGTGATATAACCCTGACCTGCTGACAAGCTGTGCCCACCATGCAATAGTGAAATAACGATTATAGGAATAATTACTTTCTGATTGGATATTTGGTCCGCACCACAGGCAGGAGTTCATGGCTGGTACCATAAACTTGGTTAAAAACCCATGGCTAGAAAGATCATAGGCTATGGGGAACCTACTACTGTTCTTTTGTTGAAAGCCCATACTATTAAACTACATTCTGAACATTTATGCTTATACGCATAGACTTGTGCTGCTCGCAGTTTGAGTCAGAGAAAGTTTTCTTTTGCAGTGAGTAGTGGTCAATGCAGAGACTCAGGACTAGTCAGTATCACGTGTAGAGAACGCTGACTGCCCAGCTGTGGTCAGGCCACCTAGATCAGTCTCCCATCACTCAAGGCTTAGATAACTTCAAAGAAGGACAGAAAGAATGTAAGACCCAGAAAACATGGGAAAGCTGTGAAATGCTGACTTCTGGATGTGACCTGAGTGTTGCACACATAAGTGACAGTCGCTGGGGTTACCTGAACAAGCCTGTACAAATTCTACCACGGTTGGGGGAGGGGCCCCTAAGACTCCACCCTTATTGGCTACTGGCAGCTGACAGCTGAGGGAATAGTCTTTTTTTTTTCAGGACACACCCACCAAGCAAGTTGTTCATGACCCATGTGCATAAGGCAGTACTAATTAGACCCAGGATGTTATTAATAACCATAAAAAAGAGGACACGCAGCTGGGAGAGAGATGACTAGAAGTTCCAAGGAGCCGGAGAAAGGTGGTGAATGGAGATGACCAATACACACTGTATACATGTAATAACACTTTCAAAGAATAAAAAGGCTAAAATCTAAAAATCAACTGGCTAATTCTAAAACAATTTATTGCAATAAGGAAATACATCTTAACTACTGCAAATGTCCCAAACACACTTTTTCAATGTTACTATGTGCAAAGCACTACTTAGTAAGTGTTTAACTGTCCCATATTAACTACAGCTCTATGAAATGAGTCTACTATTATCCTTACTATAAAGCTATGTAAACTGAAATTTGGGTTAAAATAATTTGCCACTGTGGTGCCACAATTCAAAACCAGGTTATTTAACTCCAGTGGCCATCAACTCTTAACAATTAACAAACACCACTTCGCAATCCTTCTTTACACAGATTACTTCAAAGTTACATTCCAAATCTGCAGTTTCCCAGCTTTTCTGGAATAACAACATGCTGATATCTTCTTAGGGTCACACCCACTCACACAAGAACAACCTTTATCAGGGTTAGCTAGTTGAGCAAGGATAACAATTCTCTTTTCCTGATTTAGTATAATATGCTGTTGGGTGGATCAGTTAGCATTTATCAGAGTCCATGACATAACAAGGAAATTTCCACACATGCGTTTCTGCAAGCTGATTAAATAGACTGTAGTTTATTCTTGGGGAAAGCAGAGAGAGGGAGGAAAGAAGGATACAAAAAGAACCCAGAGAGAATAGTATAGCTAGAAGTTTTAAATGCTTTAGTCTTAGAGCTCCTTCTGAAGCTTTAACTACCAAAATTCACCATCAAGGAATTTAGATGTTTAAAATACTTATTAATTCAGCTGGGTGGTGACACACGCCTTTAAGAGGCAGAAGCAGGAGGATCTCTGTGTTCGAGGCTCACAAAGTGAGTTCAAAGACAGCCAGGACTATAACACAGAGAAACCATGTCTCAAAAAGAACCAAAATAACAACAACAACAACAACAATAATAAATAAAATAAAAAAATTAAAATGAATTCATTTAAAGTAACATTAGAATAAAATAGCTTTGGCGTATCTGGAGCTCACTCCATAGACCAGTCTGGCTTCAAACTCATAGAGATCCACCTGTCTATTGAGTACTGGGACTACAAGTATGCACTGACATACCCGGCCATAAATATTTTTAATGCTACATTTAAACTCAAAACAAACAGTAGTTTTAATTCAATTTGCAGCACAGAACTTAAAACAATGAATTTTTTATGTACTAGCTACATTAAAATAAAATAAAATCTATCTCGCACTTTGAATGGGTGGCCACTTAAAAATATTATATGTATATGTTATAATAATATATATATTCAATTCTAAACATTAGAAAATCACATTTGTTAAAACTGTTCCCAATTTCATCAAGAACAAAATGTTCAATTGCTAGGAAGCTATTGAAGACAAACACAAGTTTTCCAAAATCCTCATTCTGTCTAAAATCTTGGGACTGGTGACTGGTAACAAGTACTAGCAGCTATTTTCCTTGAAACGACAGGTTCATTTACTAATTTTTGAAAAATTATCTGCAAAGTACAGAATTCTGACTAAACACAGTGTGTCAGTTGTTTCAAAGGAATATGGGCCCCAAGAAAAGCAAGTGGTTCAGCAAGCAGATTAAGCAGCCTGTGTATCTTCCTCGAGACAGTGTACTTTCAGTATGGAAGAGAAGTGTTGTGTGACACCCAGCACTAAAGAGACGTGTACTAAGGGCCAGGGCTGAATAACAATCATATTCTTCTTGCTTCATTGAGGAATCCTTAAATGAAGCTGCCTTCCTCCACCTTCTCAAGCAGATGGTGACGACAAGCATAACACTAGTTCCTTACTCAGACTCAGGTACCAGAAGGACAAACATTATTTCTGCAACCTAAGTGCAATTGTTAATGTATTTGAAAGGCACAAAATAATGCTGCTATGAAACTACTTCTGAATTTAGAAGATCCTTAAAAAGTGTTCTAAGAATCCTGTAGAGCGTGGAGTTCACAGTAAGCACCACTGATTACAAACCAGAGGTGCTGCAAGCAAGCCCACCCCAGAGGTGGGGCTGTCATCCCATTTTCAAATGTAGTGTCAATGAGACAGCACTGAGGGGCTGACTCCTTCCCCGTCCTACCAGGACCTGTTCTCACCTATTTGAGTCACTGTGGATTGCAAACCAAACTGTGTTATGGCATGCATGGTTTTTACAGCAACACTTTCACAGCAGGCAAAGTAACATATGCTAAATCAGCACTGTCATAAGCACTGTGTGCAGTTGTAATAAGCAACAGCAAAGACAAAAACCTCTTACCACAGGCTGTCTACTTATGTTCATAAAAATGGTTCATGAAGATATTATCAGATAAGTTAAAGGTAAAAATATAACAACTCTCAGTTTCTTAAAAGTAAGTGATTGGTATTACTATATAAAAATTTTAAGGGCTTATCTAGAAAACCACATGGGATCTACTCATATGACATGGTGAAATACAAGTAAGAGGAACCCATAAAATGTCAAAGCTGATCTCATGGGCAACTGCAGAACTGCAGCAAGGCTAACATGTCAGACTTTAAGGCATTCCAGATAGTAGGCTATCTGAACCTAGACTTTCCCTAACTAAAGTTATCACTGATTTCTGTTAACAAGTTGGCGAAGCACAAAGAACATGAGTTGGTAAGCTGAGATAATATTCAAAATATAATTAGGCGGCAGATCTATTTGCAGGCACATATAGAAGCAAATGAATTTAATTTTTCAAGAAAGCATTAGAAATGCTTCTGTATCATTCCTTTTGTTTTTCCAAGCATAATTCATAAACCTGTGTGTGCCAGCTGATAGCTATGGGAAAGTAAAGAATCTCCACTATATGAAGCGATGCTTACTGGCATATGAGCTGGTTACAATGGAAGGAGAGTACTCAGCAACATGTAACTGCCATGTGGAAAAGCGACATCAGATGATTGTGGAGTGTAACGAGAGGACGAGTCAGAGTTAAGTTACAGAAACACGGTCAGGACACAAAACTGGAGGAGATTAACCTGCAAAACTGCACTCCAACTGGAAAACTTCTAATGAGTCTAAAGATAAAAAATTATTTAGACAAAAAAAGGCCGACATACAGTGTCAGACTCTTCAAAGTTCTGTTGTTTAGGGATTTTTCAGGTGGACTCAGATCAAAGTTACATTCATTTGCTCTCAAATACACAAAGATCTCACTAAAAATATGTTATTTCCTAATTCTGCCCAGTTAACCGATATGGAAGAAACAACTAGCATATAGTTGAGAACGCAATAGAAAGAAAAATGCTAATTCATAGAGGGAATTTTTACAAACTCTTTTCATTCAACAGGTTAAGTTGGAAAGTATAACACACACACACACACACACACACACACACAATCTATCTATCTATGCCTCAAATTAAGTAGATTCAAATAACCTTTGGGTTTTAAAAAAATAGCCAGAATTTTCTCTGTACTTAAAAAAGTTTAGGCAATTTATTTACACATACTAACATAAATACATTCTAGTCAAGTCTGTATCTCATGAACTGACTGGACTCATAGCTTTCCTTTGCTCTCCTCCAGGAAGAGTTTTCATGAAATTGAATTCAAGATCTACAGTTGTACACCAATGACACATAAGTTGCATGAAATTATATGCACATTTATATGGGCATGTATGACTATATCCATGCAATTCTGGAAAACAGGCCCATCATTGCTGTAAGATTCTCAGAATATAAGACTACCTGAAAAGGGGTAAGCACAAGACACTCCCTTGTTCAAGAGGGAGACCAGTAAGATTCATCTCATCATCCCAAGGGACTAAGGACAGGTCTAGAAGAGACTGGCTGAAAACCTTCAAAATACTCCAAATACCAGAGATTAGAGGTGATCTTATTGTTAACAGTTTAGAACCTAAAGTCTTTGGAATTCTCTTCTTCAACCATAAATTCATCACTTCTCTGGTACCAGTCATAACACCTCAGTATGAAGAGTAATAAAAATGACTCTCAAGAGCCACTTCAAAGTCACCAGGTGACTCATAGTGGGGAGCATACACTGTTAACCTGTGTCACAGAGCTCCTTCAAAAGCTGTTCATAAAGTCTGAAATCACACTGACTCACCTACCAAATAAGCTTTCAAAAAACTTTAATTTTTAGTGGACAAATTAAATTAGCCTTTTATTCTAGGTACCCAAAGCACCTACCCAAACCAATTGTAAATATTATTTCGACGAGCTATTTAGCTTTCTTTGGCACACTAGAAAGTTTTCTTTCAGAAAATAACAAATTATAAACTGGTTAAGAACTTCATACACTAACCAAATGTCATATCTTTTTCTAGGCAAAAAGATAAAAGAAAAAAAAATCACATTCCTGAATAGGACTAAGTTCATATATCCATTTTTTTAAAGGTAGGCATTCTGAATACATTCGTCCGCTAATTATAGACTAAGTAAGTTGCCAAAGCTGAAAAGTTACTTGCTGTAGGGTCCTCCACTTCCTCCATAGTCATAGGACTGCTGAGATTGCTCGTCGATGCTGTAACTTGTTTGGTAGAAACCGCTGTTTAAGTTATCAAAGCCTGACATTGCAACGATCTGCAACAGGAGAGAGAGGGCAAACACTGTTTACACGCTAGGTCCTGCTCGATTTGCCTGTGGTCTTCTGCTTAAGCGAACGCCCCCAGAAGACAGAAAGCGTCTCTGGAACCGGGATCCACATCTGGAGGGGGTCTGGGGGTGGGGTGTGGATCCCCGAAGACCCTTGGACCCTGGGGAGCGGATAGGCCTGAGGCAGGGGTGAGGTCCTGCGAAGGCGCCGCTCCACACAGACGGCAAACGGGCGACGCGGGCGCGGCCCTGGGTCCTGAAGGGGAGTGGGGGGTCTGGGGGAAAGACCACAGCCCACGCTAACAGACCAGACAGCCGGCTCACACAACTGACGCCAGAGGCCGAAAGGGGTACACGGGCCGGGGACACTCACCAAACGCTCCAGCGGCGGCGGCTGCAGCTCCAGCGGCCCCTCGTAACCCCCAAACTCAGTTCCAGACCCTGAAGTAGCCTCGTTGCTACGTGTCACCGGCCAAAGAACCGCTTCCGGGGCACGCCCGCCCGCGCAGGCGTGTTAGCAGGCTTTCCGCCGTCGGATTCGATTGAACGCCCCGGTTGTACGTGTACGTGTGACGGGTAGGGGCGGGACTTACCGATGAGCAGCCTTGATTGATTCGTCCTGTGGCGGGCCAATAGGGAGCAGGGAAACTGCTTCCGGCAGCTCGGTTTGCGGCGAAGACTGGAGTGAGCCGGCGGATCCGTGGCTGGTTGCTAAAGCGGAGGGTGGCCTTTCTCTTGCTGTGGGGCAGGAGGAAGGACGGAAACGCTGGGTGACTCGGGCATCGCCCCGGATTCTCTGGACTCGCCGATTCAGGCGCTGCACTGAGGATTTTATATTTATTATTTAGTCGTTATAGCCCAGTGGCTTTGCTTTTGTGAGTCAAGTTCATTCTGTGTTAGCAGCTGCGAACAGTACGGTCTGGCACCAGTAATTACTAAGTGATACTCATTAGCAGCTGTTACTGTGAGTATATTAATAGGACAGGTATAAGAGAATGACCATAAGCCCAGCTCTCATACTGTGTGAACTAAGGCTTGATACATTGTCTCATTTAATGTCTATCATTCACTTGCGTACAGAGTGCATTACACAAATTGCTAACATTTAATGTAAAAAACGTGTAGCCTTATTTATTCGTCCTAAGAAGTAAAATATTTATTATTTGACCAATGAGTGCGTTAGTTTACAATATTTAATTAGGTAAGTCCATATTTAATTAGCTAAAGTATTATAGCATGTATATGTGTGCATACATATTAATGCCTCCACCTCAAATATCCTATCTCTGTTACTCAAACTATTTCCCAAGTCCTCAGAAAGAAATGTTTAAAAACAACACAAAAGGCATATGAAGAGCTGTTTTAAAGTACGTTGATGCATGAGCCGCAGCAACTGTGATAACGGCATACCCATTCTTTTGTTGTAGTTTGTATAGAAAAGACTCATAAGCAGAAGCACTTTGTGGGGTTTTCCATTTCTTGGGATTGATAAAAGGAAATAAGAGTAAACTGATGATTTGAAGTAAATGTACTCAGTCTGTATTAATTTCCGAGTCTGTTCTAACAAAGTAGCACAAATCGAGCAGCCTAGCCCAAAACTATTTTCTCCTCTCTAAAATCCTTAAGTTTAAAATCAAAGTTTACAGGATTGCTTCCCTTTGAGGGTCGGAGGGGAGTATCTGCACTCACCTGTCTCCCAGGTTTTGGTGGATACCGTAGGTGGATACCGCAGACCTCAGTGGGTTTTTTTGGTTTATAAATACGTTTTATAAATACATCAATCCAGCCTCTGTCTTTATCGTCATACCTGTTTGTTCCCACAGATCTATCTCATTGCAGGTCTCGCTGTGTCCCAGTTAGCCTTTCATAAGGCCATCCATTCTTATGAGGTGAAGGCATTAATGGTAACATTTTCACTTGATTGCATCTATAAAGGCTCTTCCTGAAGTTACATTCTCATCGTGGGAATATGGACGTTAACATGTCATTTTGGGAGAACGGTGAATCCACAGCACAGCTCAATATTCTCATTGTGTTGATTTGCCCACACATAGACTACACCTTTTCCTATACACATTCTCAGATGAACAATAACCTGGTTCTTTTTCTTGTCCATTTGTTGTCAGGATTGCCAATTGTATTATTATCCTGTTGAGGGAATTTCATAGAAGTGGAGTCCCCAAGCTGCACTCTGGTGGTCTTGAGTGCTATTTGGTACAGAGTAAATTCCTCAGTTGAGCTTAAAGGCAGTACAATGCTTACTGAAGGCAAATGCTGAAATAAGATTTTGTCAGTTTCTGAAACAAAACGAGAGGACATTGAACTATAACTGAACAAAGGCTTACGGAAATAAAGTGCTGATGGCTAAGAATAGAAGTTTTGTTTTGTTTTTTTTCAAGATAGGGCTACTATGTGTATCCCTGCGTGTCCTGGAACTAGCTTTGTAGACCAGGCTGGCCTCGAACTCCTAGAGAACCACCTTGCCTCTGCCTCCTGAGTGCTGGGATTAAAGGCATGTGCCACCACCTCCTGGCAAGAATATAATTTTATAATATAATTTTTATAATATTATTTTTAAGAATTCAAGTTAGAACTTCTAAAACAGGTATATTTTCACTTTTAGTTTTCTTCCGTGGTGGGAAAAGCTAGGGTAGCCTACCCATAACGCTTTTCATGTGCATGTGATTGTTCTATTATTAAGACCACTTATAAAGCCAGTTTAACTTTTCCTTAAATGAAAATGATTTCACTTTAAAAAAAAATGGGTGGAGAGATGGCTCAGAGGTTAAAAGCATTGATTGCTCTTCCAGAGGTCCTGAGTTCGATTCCCAGCAACCACATGGTGGCTCACAACCATCTATAATGAGATCTGGTGTCCTCTTCTGTCATGTAGGCAGAACACTGTATACATAATATATAAATCCTTTTAAAAAATCCAGAGGCATGTGAAATTAAACTTATGGCTTTCATTAACATGTACATTCGAAAATAAAAGGCAAGCACAGTTTGGTTTAACATTAAGCAGTCAAGGTGCTTTTTATTCTTCTGTATTCCTAATTTTTGCACAATCTAATGAAGATCATAAATCCCCTACTGTCTACGAGAGTGAATTTTTTTCCATTAGAATTTAGTGTAAATAGTTCTTGAGCCTTGCTGAGATTTGATTTTAGAAAGATTAACTTAATTTAAAAGAGTATTTTTAAGGTTTATAAGCACATTTCTTAACTCATGAGATGGCTCAGTGGGTTTAGATACTTCCTGCCAAGTCAGATGAATGACCTGACCTACACACACAAACACACACACACACACACACAGACACACACACACCTTGGCATGTGCCATCCCTCCCCGGTACATAAAAACACTCTTCATTTCCCTGCCTCTCTCTAAGTATTCTGCCTGTTTATTCTCAGTCGACTTCTGTACTAAATGCAACAAATCCTCTTCTCCCTGTCTAAAATTAAATGTCTCATTATCATGCTCGGAATTTTGAGAGGGTTCCCAGAAATTAGCTTGAAATTGCTGAGATGGCTCTAACATTAACAAACAAACCAAGAACTCTCTTCACAGAAAATCAGGACAGCATGTGCCTCTCAAAATGACCAAATGCTCCTAATTTGTCTGACTTCATGTATGAGAATTAAAGTGCCCAGAAAAGCATACATGCCCACTCTGATTTTACAAGTGACTGTTTAAAAAGAAATGAAGGGATGTATTATAAAGACCCAAGAGTTCAAGCGTGGCCTTGATGTTTTGACATTTTTGATCCCCTCATAGCCCCAAGATTCTAGCTATCAGCTCCCCTGTTCTTGCCAGGTATGCCCACCCTTCAAAATGAGTTGAAGATAACTAAAAGATTTGGCCAATCATGGCCAAAATGGCTGGTGTCTATTTTACCCAGTATCGTTTTTGTCCCTTTCAGCTGGTAGGTGACAGAGATTAGATGCTAAGTGATGGGAACAATCTAATTATACTAGACACTTCATTGGGATGCTTAGTTTATATCCAAACTCCAGTAATAATGCTGTATAATGGTATTTTCATTCATTTAATAAATTTTTTAGATATTTGAGATATGTAAGTTGCCACATACAACAGACTTCTTGATATTTAAAGCTTGAAAAAGCCCTAGTCTTGCCTCCCCTTGCAGGCTGGCTGCAATTCAGTCACCTTCTGTCCTTTGCTTAGGAAAAATTCTTCAAGGCCTGTGTGGTGGTTTGAATGAAAATGGTCCCTCATATGCTCATAATAGTGGCAACATTAGGAGGAGAGGCCTTGTTAGAGTGAGTGCGACCTTGTTGGAGGAAGTGTCACTGGAGACAGGCTTTGAGGTTTCAGATGCTCAAGCCAGGCCCAGCATCACTCTCTTTTTCTGCTGCCTGTTGATCTGAATGTAGAACTCTCGGCTCCTTCTCTAGCACCATATCTGCCTAGAGGCTTTCTGCCATGATGATAATGAACTGAACCTCTGAACCTGTAAGCCAGCCAAAATTAAATGTTTTCCTTTATAAGAGTTGCTGTGGTCATGGTATCTCTGCACAGCCATAGAAACCCTAAGACAGCATGTAGCTTGATAAGGTTGCTATGCAGTTTTCATAAAGCCAGACACAACCATTTTGTATTTGTGAACTAGAATGTCTAGGGCAGAAAAGGCTCCCATTTGCAGACTGCATATGATAACGTTTATAAATATCTGCCAGTGAATATCCTTTCGGTCAGTGGTAAGCATTATAGATAAGAAGCCTTCATGCGTTGTCATAACATGGTGTTCATGGGACGTAGGGCTAGGAACTGGGGGATAACTTGGAAATCCGTTGGTCTGTATTAGAACAAGAGTAGTGGATTCAGGCCTAGAGGAATCTGCAGAACTATTCATTTAGTTGCCAGGTCATTTATTTCCAAGTTCCTCTGCCATATTCCCAAATACCATTATCCTATGTTTGAGTTATCTATTATTTTTAAAAAAAATGAAAGTAAAAGCCAAAGCACCAAAGCTTTATGACTTAAAACACCATTTATCATATTTGAGTCTCTCACAAACCTGTGGGCTGGCACGGGCATGCCAGGAACAGCTGACCTTTGTTCCAGACGGCTTCAATTGGCTTTGAAGGCATGGCATTAGTATCTGAAAGTACACTTATATCTAGACCTGCGATGGGAGGGATTATCTAGAGCTCTCAATCAGAACATCCATGGGTGGCTTCTTCATGGGACTTGAACCATCTCCAAATGCAGTGGCAGGGTTCCTAGAGCATCTGTAAGTCAGCCAAAAGCTGCATCTCCCTTCTTCCTCAACCTTGCAAGTCACACTTCATATGCACACATCGACAGGAACATGCCTCCCAGACTGGCTCTGCTTCAAGAAAAGTGGAATCAGACTCTACCTTATGAGGGCAACTGTCAAGAATTTTTCTTTTTTACATGTTGGAAATTGCCACCTTCCAGTAGGATGAAAGTGGAAAAGAACAGCCAATATTTTGTAATCAGAGTGGCTGGTATTCATCAGCAGAATGTCTACCCAGAAGTCCTTCTTAAAATATTTCCAAAGGATGTGAAATCAGCCGTTTGCACAGACAATTATACTGTTTGCCAAAGGACTATTCTCAGGAGCCTAGAAACAGAAACAATCTAAATCTACATCACTGGATAAAGAAACTGCATGCGCGCACGCACACACACACGCATGGCATATTCACAACAGTCAGAGTGACATGTTATTCAGGTTATTTAAGCTTTTAGTTGTAACAATGTGAATGAAACTGAAGACCAGACACAGAGATAAAAATCCTGCATGCTCTCCTTTATATGTAAAAGCCAAACAACTTGAGTATATAGAAAAATAGATAGTTACCAGAGTAAGAAGGAAAGAGATATTGGAATATATAAATCATCAGATATGCAGGCTGAATAGGATTATGACTGTATGGTGTTCTTGGAGATACAGGTAGAGTGCTTTTTGAGAATTTCATATGTGACTACAATATTTGCATCATTTCCCTTTTCCTCTCTCCACCTCTTCCCATGTCCCTCCTCTACTCCCTTTCAAATTCATGGCCTGTTCCTAATATTGTGTATTTGGCCACTGAGTTTGAAGAGCCTATCAGGGGTTCATCCCTGAAGAACACTGATTCCTCCTCTCTTATCAGCCATTGATTTCCCATAGTTCTTTGTGTAGGGTGGATCCCCATGATATTTCCCTCATGCACATTGGCACATCAACCGGTGGTGCCATTTTCACTATGGGTAGATTCTTAAGCTACTGTGATTACAAAAGAACATTGATTGACATGATGTGCATTTTTCATTGCTTAATGATAGTAATTGTGTCACTACATATATGATATAAAGCTTCATATGATTACACAATACTTATAATTAAATTGTAAATTGAATTAATGCTTAAATTTATACATAAAGCAGAGCAAAATCTCAGAACAAATAAGAGGGGCATAGGGCACAACCCACCCTCAAGTGAGAGAATTCTGACTTTGTCTTAGTCCCTGAACTGTGAGTGAAGGATGACTTCAGGGTTGACTGTGTTAGTTCTCTTGTAGTTCTGGGGTCACTGCCCTACAATTGTTATGTACATGTTGAGATAACATTCCGTTGCCAACGAATTATTCTAATCTTTGCAGTTATTCTTCATGAAAACGTAACCTCCTCTACATCAAACACTTTCATTATAGAACCATGCACTCTGGGTAACTAGTCTGTTTCATCTGACCCGTGCATCAGGTTACACTGAGTATTTGCTGTTTACCTAAGGTTTTCATGATACATATTAAGATGACACCATTTTCTCAAATTTCACATCAGCACAGTGTTTATCCCATTGATCTTCTGGCCCCTTCCGGTTCTGCTGTCCTCTTTCCATCCTATTTGTATATAATTTTCAAATCTTTTGGAATGTAAGAAGGAAAAGTATTTATTTTATTTCTTCACCACATGTGCTTCATGATACAAATGAGAAAAGATGACTCAGGACATGTGAGACTTATCTGATGTCACACATCCAGCTAGAACTTTAACCTATGTGCTACTGCTCCATCATATGGCTTTAAAATACTCCCCAGGAACACAAGACACTCTTCCTCACTGAATACCAGGAACCATTTCTAGAAAATGGTTGGTGTTCAGAAAATAGTTGCTAAATTATATATGTAAATGTATATACTGGGCTTTGCTTATCTTATCATCCACTGATGGGCACTGGGTTGCTCCCACTTTAGCTCCTGTGAATAGTATTACCATGAACATGGGTGTACAATCTGACAAATTGATTTCAATTCTAACGTGCATGTAATTAAATGAGACTGGGCGCAATCAAGAGTGGTATGGCTGTATACAACCAGAAGTGTTAGAACATGAGGAAATTCTATGTTTAAGCTGGTGAGAAGCTACTATATTATCTTCCATAGCGGCACTAGCATTTTACACTGTAAACGGCAATGTACGGTTTCCATTTCTCAGTATCCTAGTCCATACTTCTTTTTTTCCTCCTCTCCATAGCCACCCCCCTCCATGGGATGAAATGATGCCTCATGGTAGTTTGTTTTTCATTTTCCTAAACAACCATGATATTAAAGCATATCATGCATCCTTGGAGAAATGTGTGTTCAAGTCATTCAATTAAAAGAGACTCTTAGGTTCATCATCTTTCTCCACATACCAAAATATTATTAGCAAATAATAAATCTGTTCCCCTTGTTGTTTGACATATTATGCTACCATTTATTCTAGATCTGAATATAGTGATAAAATATCTCTCAATGAGGTGAATACTGTCTTTAGTTTGAGGGTACAGATAAGTGAGTGACTTGTTCAGAGTCACATGTCTTTTAAGTAGTAGAATCAGAATTGAGAGGTAAGCTTGTCTTAGAATCTATTTACTTAGCTGTAGCATGATGTTACCTCTTTCACACTCACTTAACCTTTTCAAAGTATCTCTGTGTGTTTCTTTACTGTCATCCTGGTGGTCTCTTCTGCTTGAGATTATATTGCAGACTGATACCAATACAAATTTCTCACATTAAAACAAGGAGCCCATTACCTGAGTTGATCCCCATTGATTATGCCAATATCTGAGGTTCACTTTTTAGGAAAGACATTCAGAACTTTCATTTGACTACGCCATCAAAAATATTGGGGCTTTATTTCAGTGTATACAAGCTCTGTGTTATAAAGGAAACGCCATAAATACGAGGTCAGTTTTTTTTTAGCGATGCTGTGTTAGACTTTTACAAAAGAGTGGCAAGGGATGGTAGATTACAGCCCTCATTCAGAGTCTAATGGAACATGACTGAAATTATTTGTGCTCAGTCAGAACTACTCATCATCCTGAGCATCAGTTCTTTTCTGTGTTAAGCTCTTGAGTGATATTGTCATTTTAAGAAATGGTTCTAAAGTCTCTTGTATTTCTTTCACTTCTGAAAATAGGAGCTGTGAGCCAGGTTTGCTTAAGGCAAACACTATGGTCTTTTTGCTTTGCTTTAGCATAATCTGAATTAGCGGGCAAAGGAAATTTGCCCAATGAGTTTTAAAGGTGTCATATCTTGCAAAAAATGATATAAATAAAAATATTTTTTGTGTTTTTCATGTAAAGATAACATGCTTTATTGTGATGGGAGCTATACTAACAGATTGTTCTCAATAGAGAATGGGGAGGAAATAAGAAAAGTGGTTTGTTTGGTTTTTTTGTTTTGTTTGTTTTGGTTTTTCAAGACAGAGTTTCTCTGTAGCTTGGGGGCTGTCCTGGAATTGGCTCTTGTAGACCAGGCTGGCCTTGAACTCACAGAGATCTGCCAGCCTCTGCCTCCCAAGTGCTGGGATTAAAGGCGTGCGCCACCACTGCCCGGTTAAGAAAAGTGTGTTTTAGTTGCTTATTTTGGAATATTACCTGTAAGAACTTTTCTTTGCCTCAGTTTCCTCACCAAAAAATGACACACAGACATGCATGCATAATGGGAATGTGTTAACTCGCGTATCCATTCACTGACATTTTGTTGAATAGCTGTTGTGCCAGGCACTGTGCCAGATGTTGGTGATGGGGTATGGCAATACAAGGAAGCCTGACTTCTTCCTTTGCAGGGGTGTTCTGTGAGTGCCTGAGGAGATGCAAACAAACGACTGTTCACCCCAGAAAGGGCCCAGATGATGGCCAAGAAACAATTGTGCCTGAAGGTAGCTTAATGAGCTGATGAGAGTTACAGGAACATGGATACTCAAAGGAGCTGTGCCACTGAAAAGCCCACCCCAGCACAGTAGACACTTCTGTCAGCCTCATTGGAACTCCCTGAATTCCAGACAGCTTGACCAGCAGTAGAGTTTCCTGTCCCCAGGAAAATTTAGTTGTCAGAGTTAAAACCTTGGTGGTGGTGGGGCGGGTGGCTTGGGACTAGTTCAGTTACTGAGCTGGTTGAGCAAATCAGGCTGAACAAGCTGAACAAGCTTCTCTCCCCAGGAGGAAAGGTTTCAATTCATAGGAAATAGCTATGCAACAAGAAGTTAGAATATCAGTGGCGGGTACAGATATAATTCAAATGAATATCATAACATTCATTAGGACATTTCCCAAATTCCATATAAACAGAAATATCATACTACACAGAGCACAGATCTTATGCATGTGAGAGATGGGAAAAAATCACTTACTGGCTCAAATGATTTTTTTCAGCCATGGATTGTAGATCACTTCTGAGAATTTTCTGTCAATGACAGAAAATACCTTGTTCTGGTTCATTATTCTAATAATTACTATGTTTATTGAATACTGATATTCAAGTGGTACTTTAATTTTCATTTTCCTCTCATTCTTTGAACTTTCACTTTTTTTAAGTAAGGAAGGGTTGAAAGTAACGTGGTTTTATTTTAAAATCCAGAATCTCAATTATGATATCAGTAACTTCTTCAACTTAAACTTACAGAATGATAATAAGAGAGAGAAATGGTTTCTTTTTGTACTTTTGTAGCTTCAAGTTTAAATTTTATTGACTGAGCCATTATGAAGATGTGGCAAAAACATATAAATGACTCAAAGTTAGCAAGAAGTGGGCTTTTAATTGCTTCTGTATTAACTAAGTCTCTAAGCAGCATTGCCTGTTTAGGAGGAGGCTGCTTCCTGGGAGCCAGTTAGGAGCTTGCTGCAGCGTTTCCACCAGCAGAGCTCTAGCCCTGGCTGAGATTTCATGAGAAGACAGTTGATTGCACACGTCACAGCTTTCCCAGCCACCCTCTCTCCACCCATCCACCTTCCAGGGGCAGATGTGGTTGGGTTAGTAGACAGCACTCTTCTGAGTGTGGAGCTCGCATGCTAGTAAACTGGAAAAGTCCATATCTGGAGTTGTTCACAAGGGTAGGAAAGAGGCAAGCTCTGGGGGATCTCCACTTTCTTGCTTCTCGGGACAATTGAAAGGCTTCTTTGACACAGAAGTGGCTAAGCAAATGTTTTGATTTGTAACAAATCTGTCCAAATCTTAGATTTCACCTGTTTTACTATCGATATGCTTCTTATTCGCAAACCAGTAACTATTTACCATGCATCTCTTCCAGAATTTCAGTTGTCTGCAGGATGTAACCATCAAGGTCAAAATACGTTACAGCTTCTACTTCCTTACATCTCTTAATGGGAATAAGATGAGAAAATAGTTTCAGCAATTTGTTGCCCAGTGGAGTTAAGAGTTATACATCTGGATGTGGGCTTTCTAATTCTAAACCTTTCTTTGAATCCCTTAAGAATATTTGAACTAAAGCGTTCAACCTGGTGGGTAGGAGACAAGGCATTTCAAATTCTGGCAAATGCCATTGGGTAGCTTTAGTAAAGAATGGGAAGGTGTTCTAGTGTCCCCAACACCTGATTGTCTATACAGCAAATTTAGCAAGGCAGTGACTAACCAAACTGTTATTATGCCTAAAGGGACACAGGATACACACCTGGAGAAGTGCCAATGAATAAAGAAGTGAATTGTGAATGGTAAGGACTCGGTGGTAGGAAATGGGCAGAACTTGAAATTCCACTGGGGTGATGAAATGTCACCCTTCCCAATGAGTGCCCAGCACTGCAACTCAATACCAACTTGACCTCTTCCTTGAAGAGACAATCTTCACATACAGACGTTTCAAGGAGAAGAGAGAAGGCTACCTATGTACAGTTTAACTAGTAGTAAGCCCCAACACCATGCTATGTTCATATAGGGCAACTTCAGTGTGTAAACCATTGATTTGCATATGTTAAAGTACCCATTTAGAATTTGTGACCTTCTAAATAATTCCAGATATCTTTCTAAAAGTCATAAGGAATAAATAGTCTACCTTCTATTTATGGAATACGACTGTTTTGAAATTTGGATGAATTTGTAATCTCTAGGAAAAAATGCAAAAGGTACAAAGGAGTTTGAGTATGGTTTCAGGGAATCCATGTGTTTTGTAATGCTCCCACATGGCCCACGGTTAAGAACAGAAAGTTTAAAACAAACCGTGCTAGGTAATGAGGGTGTGTATGGATGACAGTCTTCCTTTCCAAGTGCCGGTGTGGTCAGCTGTGTTACTGTGCACATGGATTGGAGGTTGTCTTCTGCTGGTTTGGGGGAACTGCTCTGCCAGCATCTCCTCGTATTGTAGCTTGGTACACTCATCTCATTTTAACTGACAGTCACCACCTTCCTTGATCTTTTTCTTTTCTTTCCTAAGTGGCTCTAAGGACTTGGTGTAGCTCCTGTGTCAGGATTACTGTGTGCAGGATGAGGCTGGCAAACCACAGCAGGGGAAATCTACCGGAAAGCAGCCCCAGGAGCCACAGGTTGGATGTGGGTAACCAGACCCAGAGAGAACAATGAATCATATGAACACAAATGAAACATGCTTGCTCTCAATGACTCCTCGCCCCTTAGTCACTGTTCCCTTCCTGTCTCCTTTCTTATTACCTGAATTACAGTTCTGATGGCCACATTGAAATTATTTGTTTACAAGTTTGTCTCTTTTACTAGAATACTAAGAATTACAAAGCAGAGTCCCTGCCTTATTTATCTCTGTTCCCAGATTCTGCGTCTGGGTTAAGAGTGCTGGTTTTGGAGTCTGACTTTACACACAAACTGAAGCCTGTGCACTTACTTACTCGAGCAAGAAACTATCCTTTTTCTGTTCCCTGCCCTTCCTTTTCCTCTCACTTTGTCTCTTTTTGACTTGTCATCCATGTCTTTTTGTTTTCTTTTGTGGTGCGTGTGTGTATGTGTGTGGGGGCGTGCACACCCATGCATGCACAGACAGTGGCCTGAGGTAAACATCTGCTGCCCTCTATTGCTCTCCACCTTACTTCGTGGAACAGGTTCTGTTCTAGGTTGCTTTCTGTTCTGTGATTAAAAAGCAAACAAAACAAACCATAAACCAAAAGCACCTTTTGGGGGAGGAAAAGGTTTATGGGAGTTACACTTCTAGGTCTTGGTCTATCACTGAGAAAAGTCATGGCAGATTCTCATCAAACAAGGCAGGAACTTAAAGCAGAGACCATGGTAGAATACTGCTTACTGGCTTTCTCTCAGGCTCGCGTTCAGCTACTTTTCCTGTATAACCCAGAACTACCTGCCCAAGACTGGCACCACTCCCAGTAGAATTGATCCTCCCATCAATCATTAATCAAGGAAATGCCACATAGACATGCTCACAGGGCAGTTGGATGGAGGCAGTTCCTCAGGTCCCTCTTCCCAAGTGTGTCAAGTTGACAAGATAAGCCAGGGACTCTCAGCAAACCTGGGGCTAGGTCTCAGCTAGGCTGACTGATCAGTAAGCTCTAATGATGGGCCCATCTGCATCCTCTCAGTGCTGGGGTGACCAGAGGGCACTGCTATGCCCAGCTTTTACATGAATGCTAGGAACTCAAGCTCGGACCCTCATGCTTGAGCAGCAAGTCTTTGACCCATTGAGCCATCTCCCCAAGCCCTCTATTTTGGTGCCTCTATTTTCTTACATTAGAAAGTGTTACTTAATGAGACGTATTGTTCATTAATGATAGTTCTTGCTGCTGCCGCCAGCCTGCTTTGACTGCAGAGGTGCTTATGTCACCGCCTGCTGCCAAGTGCCTGCCCAAGGCAGCTGTGCAACACATGAACACCCCTTAAAAGTGCCTGTCCATCACAGTCCTCTCTTGCCTCTCTTGTTCCTCTTCTGCCTGTTCTGTCTGTCTGGCTGGCTGCCTCTCTCTTGTCCCCACTCTGAGATGGCCTTTTGCTCTTTCACTCTCCAGGCCCACTGAAGGTACCCATTTTCTGCATTTTTATCCTTTCAGGGAAGAGTAAATGAAATAATGGGTAGCACAGTGGTGGTCACTGAGTAGTGATTCAGTAGTTGACATCTATTATTGCATGTATTAGTACTGACAGTACTAATGTGGTCTTGTTAACCTGCTTGTACAAAGCCTGTGTGGGGTAAAAGAGCAGCTTTGCTTATCTCGTTCCTTCTTCTCTCTGGTCCCCTGTTGTTGATGTCCCTCCCTTCCCTTCAGCATGGTAATAGATAGCTCCCTTGCCTGACTATTTTTCTACAAATACTTGTTATTATCTGGCATTTAACATATTTCTTCATTTCCTATCTAGGATGCTAACTCTGCAAAGACACCTTCGGCTGTGTGTTTGAGTGTATGTGTTTATTTCTGTGTTTTCACATCACAGCAATGTCCAACACATGGGACACTCTCAACAGACGATTATTGAATGAAAATGCACTTCACGATGCATATAAAAATGATCCTTGCGGATTGTCATTTTACACTGAATGCATGTAATCCTCACTAATATTACACATTCCGTACATGTGACTCTCTAGTGTCATGTATTAAACACATGTGACCATTACTAATATTATGCATTAAATGCATGTGATCCTCACTACTCTTCTGTGTTAAAAATATAACCCTCACTAGTTTTGTGCATTAAATTCTTATCATCTTCACTTGTGTTATTCATTAAGAGCATGTATCCCTCACTAGGGCTATGCATTAAACACATGTAACCCTCAAGAGTGTTGTTCATTTAGCACATGTAACCCTTACTAGTTTTGTTCATTAGGCACATGTAGCCCTCACTAGTGTTACACACCAAATGCTTATAACTCTTACTGGTGTTATGCACATTTGGTGAAACTGCTGCATAAGTTGAAATAACTGGACCTTCAGTGTCAAAGCCACTCCCCTTAGTGGGCTACTGATTAAAGCCTTTGATGGAGGTCTCCACACTGAGTAGGGACCATAGACTGAGAGAGATGAGTTCTATATTACATCATGGAAGGGTCTTTATTGAGCAACTTACTTAGCTGTCATTCTTTCTCAGAAACACCATGTCTACCTTTTCTTTACAGAATTAAGTTCAAACTCCTTGGCATCTGGCCAACTGGTCCCCCCACAGATACTTTTGGATAATTTGCTGTTCATTTCCTGACCATTCCCCTGACGCTCCCTAACACACACACACACACACACACACGTGTACAATATTTGCTCTTTTCCTCTGTACATAGACCCTTTTCCTGTGTCCTTCAGAGTCCACCTGTCTTTCAAGGTATAGTTGCAACCTTGCTGGTGTGGCCTTTCTCTGAGCCTTCAGTACACCTACTCCTTAAACCTCGAAGGCAGCCAGCTTTGTTCCTGCTGGGATTCCTTAGGGAAGTTTTACTTCCTTTTGTTGGGGTGGCTGGTACTAGCCTTCTTCCACAGACAGACCTGTCTCTAGGCTTGTGTGCTTAGTGATTCTGAGGACCTGGACTCATTTTTGTTCCTGCAGGATCAGGCTGTCAGTTACTGTTTCTGAATAAATGCCTGGATTTATACCTATGTGTATTCTTATGATTTTTATTAGCAGAGAGAGAATTTAAGGCCTGCCTATGGTAAGCGTGCTAAAAGGTATTGAGGATTTTTTAAATTATGCTCAGTACAAGAGAATTTCCTCTTTCCTCTTTTTGTAAAAGGCCAAGCAATGAAATTAGCACATATGTGAAGTTGAACTTGTATTAATAATATTTCTTGAGGCCACGCTGAGAAGGAGTCCGTTTCTGAAAAGATGTGGAAAGCTACTTCAAGATGGTGTGCCAACAGGGCTTTCATTGTTCACCTTGTTTGGGGGTGGTTCGAGACTTAGGAAGACACAAATAATAGAAACCAAGCTTCCCTTCAGGGTTCCAAGTGGATGAGCAGTGTCACTCAGGACAGCTTCCTTGTGCCTTGTGCAAGAAACTGTTCTCACACTGCCCCCTTCTGTCACTTTCTATTGTTAATACCAGTGACTTCCCAGGTCTGGCTTGATGGACTTCTCAGTTTCAAGAAGTGGTCGTTGGGGGCAGAGGCAATGAACACATGTTCAACGTGATACATATTTTTCCTTCCACTTCTCCCTACATACAATTAACTGGATCATTAAGTTTCATAGTGAGGTGTTCCTTCAATTGCTTTCTATCTGGAGATCGTACACAGGGTAAGAGATGAGGTCAAGGGTTGTAGCAAGACTAATTGCACACTTATTTGTGTTCCGTGGGGACTCCTTGATTCTTTTAATTTCCCAAGCTTTAGATTTATTGCCTCACACAAACACTGTGTGGTGCATTGTGACTCTTTCACTGGTGACAGAAACTTCTGGTTTTAAGAACAGTGTAAAGTCGTGAATGCTGCTCCTCCCTATGTCAAAGGCGTCACCACTCCTGGGGCTGTCCCTGTATGGGAAAGGCTTCTCGGGACTCTCTCTTCATTCTCCACTTCTTTTCCTTTGCTTGTGAACTTATTTGAATATATCTCTGAAAGAACTGGGGTCTTGCAGCAGAGGGCTTTGAGCCTATACAGAGCACTTTGGGTTATATTCTATAAGCAATGGGAGTCGGCAAAGGTATATGAGCAATTGGTATATGCTCAGATCTGTTTTAAAGACGTGAAGATGACTGAAGACATACTTCTAGAGCTAACACTGTCAGCTTGGGTTTAATGACCTGGGATGACACAGTTTACAAGCAGGGAGAACGACAGCAACTTAATGCACACTATTGCTTCCTGGAGCTCCCTGGTTCTCCTGAAATCTCATCCAGCTTTCCTTCACCTCGTCTCCTTCACCCTACACTCAGATACTTGTGCTGCATCACTGGATCCCTGCAAATTCATTTCAGTTATTTCCTTACAGCCGACGCTGTTATTCTGACGACCTATTGCCAGCACACTAGCCCAAGTCATCTTTTAAAAGCAAGTGAATTCAAAACCTTGCTTGTGGCTAACTTACAATGAGATCTGACCTCCTAGCACGTGGTAGATGAGACTGCATGTAGCTTTGCCCCTGTCTTCTTCTCAGACCACCCCCTTTCTCCTTTCTCTTTCTCTCTCTGGCCACTGATCCTCCAACTGTCTCAGTTCCTTCAATAACCCAGCTTAGCCAACCTCAGACCTCTGAGCATCATCCCTTACTTTCATCTCTGCCTAGAACATAGTTTCCAGAAAATCACATGGCTGACTCTTTGTTGCAGACTCCCAGCCTACAGCATTTATCCACTTCTCCTTGACCTCACCCAACACACATTTCATGAGTCCCTTTTCTGTGTTTCAGATTGTATAACTTTTGGGGATTATCTTGGTTATTTATTTGTTGGCATGATTTAGGATCTATGTTTGGGTTCTATAATGGAAATTTCATAAAGCAAAGACTTGTATACCTTATTTCCAGATTGAGCAGGTAGTGTGGCTCTTGGTAAGTTATCAAAAATTATTGGAAAATTAAAAAATTTGTTAAAAAGCAGATGATAAAT